>CP092883.1:1251245-1267665 GCA_030710605.1 Cordylochernes scorpioides | reverse complement strand
ATATAAATTAACCTATGCCTCATACAATCTCTTACTAACTATTTATATTCAATGACTGATATCAGTCTCAACTGTAAGCTAACCTAACCTTAAAATAATTGTAAATATCAAAGTCCCTAAATTGTCTTTGCCTCAACACCTAGTACCACTGCAAAGATAATTTAATAGGACAATTTACTAATTAGAGCGACAAAGAATAGAACATTCAACTCATGAAGGCGACAGACAATTGGAGACGCTTCCTCCACTGATAAGATCCTATTGACTGACCTTCCCTCCTCAAACACGCTCCAGTCACAGCAACCACTCTACACCACCAGTGCAACAACTTCATCCTATTTGCTAACTGTAGGTAACACGCAATAGTTATAGAATATGGAATTAAAGGGCGTCTATATATATATACCCAACCGATACCTGTACTAATGTGGAAATCTACACTCTGCTACACCACTGCTCTCAACTACCTGGCTTCTGATTGTCTAAGTCTACTTAATCTCAATTCAAGGGATTATTGAACGTCATACGATGGCTCGTATACCCAACCTTGGACGTCACTAAGAACACAAACAGCCCGCCGCCAAACACTACTCCGACCTCGGCGGTACATCTTTCTCTGGAGTTGTTGTGTGGCTCTGGAGTAAACTTGATGTCGCCCAGCTATACCTATACATCTATTTAGCTGCTTGCGCCACCGATCCTACTGTAAACTATGCACCATACTGAAGTACTAAGTCGTTGTTCATAACTGGAAAGTTACCACCTAATGGCCACTCAAGAGCGTCTGGTTTTCCAGTCGCTTCTTGATCAAATAATATCTTATTCTATTTGAATCTATTCTTAATAAAAAAATTACCCTAAACTTGAATATTTGTGCCAAATTGGTTACACCTAATTGCCAATATTAAATAAGACTGATTGTCTACTTTTACAATATGCATCCTACACTTAAAAATTTCAAAATTTAAGGTTTCATAAAAAAAAATTCTATAAAAGAAAAATTCTGCTTAATTTGGTCTCTCCCATTTAATACATATTAAAATTTTACGAAATGACTGTTTCTATACAGCTTTCTATCATATTGTTCTTTTCCTTATTCCAGCCTGAACTCTTGTTCATTACACGGTGGTTCGTAAAAAAAAAATACTGTCGATTGCAGGCTAATCTCTCTTACGCCTTTGATGATATTATGTGTATTGACTTGACCTGGTTTGACACAGCACACTTTCCCATTGAGGTCTCACTAAAATACGGAATTGAATGCTAAAATATATATATCTCGTTGTGGTGCTAAACATTTATCTCGTTAAGACATGGCTATCGCAGTGGTTTCTCGTGGAATGACAGAGGTGAACCGGGCCTAGACACATCTGAGAAGGTGCAGGTTGGCGCAACTATATCTCGCGTAGATTAACTTGGCATGCCGGTTAGTCAATCTTGGAAAATCTGAGCGAATTAGGTGCATCAGCCTGCAGGTGGATAGTATGTAGAGTACATCTCTGTATTCTACCATTGATGCATATATTTCAAATATTCTTTCCACATCCCACCACAATGACCCACTCTTCAACTGGTTCATGCCACGTGGTCTTACGCTCGGTGGCGTCCATCGGGATATTATGTTTTATGTCGTTCTTCACTCACGTCCACCTTCGTAAATATCTTTAAATCCTATTAAATAATGTACAATTTTGTAGGCAAAATTGCATTCTCCGACATCCATTGTTTAAACAACGCAAGATATTCTTCTTAATCTTCAGGGCCTATTCCCGACCTCCCAGAAATGTAGTCTTTGCTACTGGTTACCAATGCCTAATGTCACATTTCATAAAACTACGAAAGCCGATGTCGAAACGAGTTTTTAAGTCTGCTATGATACTATAAGCTTTTCTTTTGTTACAGGCCTCTGCTGCCAAACAATCTGAAGATAAGGTTTTCTGGAAAGGCTTATCAAAACCAGTCAAGTGCAAACACACACGAGGTGCAAAGTTTTTTTTATCGCTGTTTATCTAGGTTACCTTTAACTACATATATCTGGTAAACTGCTAAGTTCTTATTTCGAAATAGAGTCATTAATTTCCAAAGGACGCAGGTTATAAAAAATGATTTCGTTCTTTGGCTGGAGTTAAAGAAAAGAAAACAACAATTTTCACTACTTTCATAAAAAAAAGGAAAACCTTCCCCACCAAATTCTGTAATATGGATTATCCTACTATAAAATCGCTATTAGATTGAATACGATAATAACTAAATAATAAAATATAAATACACCTATAAATGGGAGAGATAAAATTATGTGCAGTAACTATTTGTAATGTGCGTGACACTTGCAAAAAATATAATCAAAGGTGACTGGAGAAAAAAAAGGCTAATAATCTATACAAAGAAGGTTTTTCTGTCAATAAACGCTCTACTGTTGTCACGCATTTCCCTCCACGAAGAGTTACAAATGAGAATATACAATTCTACAGAATCACAGATTACTATCTGCACAAGATGGTATGTCCATGCAAAATAAAATTACGAGACCAGTTTAATGTCATCTATGCTATTTAAAATAAAAATATTGTAAAAACACGTCTTATCTAAAACTGTATAATTGAACAAACATATTTCTTGCATAAACTAAAGTAACTTAAAATATTAAAAATGATGCGTAAAAAAAAAAAAATCACTATACATAACTTTAATCAAAAATGGCAATAAGACATTTATTTTAAACAAGGATTTGCGCTCCGATAAACTAACCATACTGGAATCCAACAAAGTATCTTGTCATAATGACATTAACAGATGTTTTAAAATATATTTTGGCATATTATACTATTGGAATATTATACCAAATCTAAATTAAATAGTTAAATAAGGAAATGGGTGAAATATGTGGTAGGCATAGAGCCAGACTATGGTCTTAAAGGCCGTAGCTTCGCGTAAAACGTACCTTTCTATCAATTTCTATCAATATTTTCACGAGGACTTACAAATAAGGATATAACATTCTACAGGATCATAAAATACTGTTTTGCGCACTCGCTACTATGCTTGTCAATAAAAGAAAAATTACAATACCAGTTTAAGATTCCCATGCATTAAAATAAAATTACAAGACCAGTTTAAGAGATCATTTACATTGTTAAAATAAAATATTGTATTATTTAGTTGTTTATTGGAACGCGTTTTATCTAAAACTGTATAATTGAATAAAAGTCTTGTTTGCATAAACTAAAGTAACTTAAAATAAATAATGGAGAAAATAAATTATTATACATAACTGTAATCTAAATGGTAATAAAACATTTTACACAAGAGAATTGCGTTGCGATATACTTTTACCATAAAATTGGCCATACTGGCATCCATAAATATATCTTGTCATAATGACTTGTACAAAAATTGTTTTTTAAATTATATTTGGCATATTATACTATTAGAATATTATATTAAATAAAAAAATGAATAGATAAATAATAGAAATGGAAAGAATATGTGGCAGGCATAGAGCCAGGCCTAAAGGCCAAGCCTTTGCAAAACGTACCTTTCACACCAAGCGCTCGGTCTCGACTGTCCTTTGTTAAAGATTTCCTTGTAGGCGGGAAAGCGGTTCTCTTGAAACCCTTAGGGTCTCGCCGACTTGTCAATCAAACTTGCGGGGGGGAAGAGTCTAGAATTTGACATTGATATCTTTATTTACGGGGAAGAAGTTTTCCTGTACTCTAGTAGGTGGTTCCGTCTCTAGAGTGGGTGGAGAGGCGTCTCTACGTGTTGTCCTCCGTAGGGGTGCCACTGACTGATGTCCAGTGAAGCTGTAAGCTGGCCGTCTGTCCTTGGTCGTCTGAGGCGGCGCACGTGTCTTGAAACTCTTGGGTCTTCGCTCTGTGTGTGCGCCATTGGGAGCGTCACAGCCGTACGCGAAATTGCACCGGGGACGCCTGGTGTTGAAAAACCAAGGGGTGCACACAGTAGTAACACCCCCCCGCCTTCTCGTCTGTTCCCTGTGAAAACCTCGTGCCTCAGAGGTCCCTGACTCGTCGGCGGATTCAGGGAGTACTGGATAAGGGTACGAGGGCTAAAGGGGGGGGAGTCCTATGGGAGCGTAGGACGGGTCTTTCTAAGTCCGAACGAGAGGGCTCGGTCAGCAACCTTGCCAATGAACTCTCGGTGACGCCTGTGGGTGAATGGTCAACCCCATGGAGCCAGACCATAATGGCGGGCGCGAGGGGCCTACCAATGGCCGCTCGGTGCATGGAGAATGCATCATTCCTTCTGGCTGTGTGTGGATCTAGATTTCAGCGAAATACAGTGGACGCAAGGGCCACTTTGAGCCCATATCGTCCCTGGCCCTGCTTCGCAGGGCCGAATTTCCTATCTGATATCTTTATTTGCTTTCCCATGGTTTCTCAGATTCTTAGCGTTTTTCCGCTAAAAAAATTTTCCTTGTAAATTTCTATCTACCAGCTAATATATGAAGTTTTTAAGATTGTTAATTAATAAACACAAAATAAAAAAAATTGAGATCTCAAATACTCTAAACTGGTGTACCTTGCTAAAAAGGAAAAAAATGTGTTGACAATATATGATTTTAAAAAATAGATTACAAAATGATGCAGTGTTTTCAATTATGGTCCTTTTTAAAAGTATGGGCTTTACCTGACCGATACAAAATAAGCTGCTTGCAATAAAGACCAATACATCAAGTTTAATAGATTCTGCAGGATGTATATTTTGAGGCGAAAGTGTTGACTGTACATATTTTAAGCTAATACTTATAATTGCTATATGTAAAATTTGACATCGAACGTTCAATTCTAATGATTTCCAATGTTCAATTGTATTAATTGTATATAATTTAAAAATATAATACAATGTTACACAAAAGGTCAAAACGACGTTATTATGGATTTGTTCAAATTTTACTTATGTTTTATTTTAAAATTCACAATTTTACATTTATGTTTATTTGCGCTCTGTGTTTTTAGTTAAAAAAAATTGTAGTTTAACATTTCCTTTTTTATATATTTTTGTTATTTTTATGCGAAAATCTTTTACACATAGTACAAATAGTTTTAAAATATAAAATTGGCGTTACTGTTATTTTTCAGAATGCTCATATCTTAATAAAGATTGGCGTTCAGCCAACTAAAATATTGGAAAATAATGATATTTTGATCTAAAATATGCCTTTTTAATCAAACAATATATGCCTAATCTTATCCAAGAAACAAATAATAAACAAAATAATATCTAATAAAACTAAATGTAAGTAGACAACTGAGGCCTTCTAGCATATTGTTTGGCTTAATTAAAAATAGCTCGTTTATCTAATATTCCCACAAATGTATCAAATCTTACCTCAAAAAATGGCGGGATCCGCTCTCCACGTGGTTGGCCGCCTCGTGGTTCTTTACCATTCTTTACTGGATTCTCCGCAGCCTCCAACTAGCACACATTTATCTATTAGTTTATGCTTTAGACAGGATTTTACAAGTTACATGTTTTAAACAGCAGGGTGTTATTTTACCGTGAACTTTTCGTGGCCTTATTTGGAATTGGTCGTCCCACGTTGAAGGCGTCATTGATGTGCCTATTTCGGCGCTATCGTCCCGAAATCCATGAGGCTCTTTCATTCTCAGGGAGTTCACGAAAAGTTTACATCCTGCTATATAAAAGGTATAATTTGTATGTATCCTGCGCGCACTGGGGTTAAAAAAAAAAGGACATAGACAACTATGAATTTGATTAATACTACAATATATTTATTTATATCCTTTGACGGTCATACAAAGATAAGAATAAAAAAATAAATAAAACGGGCAACGAGGAAACACTGTGAGAAATTTTACATGAATATACCTGTAAAAAAATCATTATAAAAAATACTTAACTTAGTGCTTCAGTTGGAAGGCTGGGGGAAATTCCTTCCACTCAATTCTTGTTGAACTACATTTTGGTTGATTTTTCACGAGCTTTTTACTCTATCTCTGCTCTAAGAAGAACTGCTCTAACTAACTTTTTCTCCCCAGGGTGACCGAAAAAAAATAAAATTAATAATAAATCTTTATCTGGTCACCCTCTGTGATAAAAAAAAGAAATATTTTGAAAAAAAAAACTAAAATTATAATAAAATTATTATTCGAAATATTATTTTAAAATATAAAAAAAACAAATAGCTGCTTATTTAAAAGAAAAAAGAAATTTATTATAATTTATATACAAAAATTAGAAGAAAAAAAAAAGGAGGTGAAGAGAGGGGCTGGTTTTACAATGAAGAATGCTCGAAGTTCTCTTCTTTCTTGTCGAGGCAGCTTCTTCATTGTCCACCAGCTTTCCATTGATACTGTGGGTGAACTTTGTGGAGGCCCCAGAAGTGGCCTCTACATTTATGGCATATTATCCTTTTCATCAGCGTACTCTAAAGTGGTGGAAAAAGCTTTTCTTCCATATTTTCGACCTCACTATTGTCAATAGCCCCATTGAAAAATGCCACTTAGAGAATATCATTTGGCTATAATGGAAAGGTTGATGGAAGAAGCAGGGACAGAAATTTTGGATGAACAGCCAAGTGCATCTGGATCATCAGAAAGGCTGATTGGAAAACATTTCACCAAAATCCCTAATACTGGCAAGACCACTATCCAGAAGAGGTGCAAAGTTTGCTCTGACAAAGGAAAAAGAGCATCTGGTAAAAGAGTGAGGAAGGACACCAGCTATATGTGTGAGACCTGCCTAGTTCCTTTATGCATTGCTGACTGTTTTAAGGCCTTTCACACAAAAGAGAGGTACTCGGAGTGATTTATATTGAAGCTTGATTCCTCTTCATTCTTTTCCTCGGAACAAATTTCGTCGTGTATATTATTTTTATATATTTGATTTATGGAGTGGATTTGGTCAATTTGTATTTTTTATCTCTTTTATGTACCTATCTCTTATAATTATCAGGTATAAATAATCTTGAATTTACATTTAAAAATAATTTTGAAGTGCAAGTAATTGGTTCTCATTAAAATATTTTATAAATATCGAGTTCTTAATGATTTATGAATTTTTAAAAACACTCAAAAATTGAATGTCCTACGTCATACCTGTACTTACGACCTTCAAGTGTTAAAAATTCCTTTTTAGATGTCTGTTTTTGCACTGAAATCCTATTCAGGATGTATTCCAGATGGTCTATTTAAAAAAAAAACATGCATGTCTTTCTTCCTCTGGAATGTGTTTTAAATAACAAAGTGTTTTTATTGTATTAAAGGCATCTACTGTTGCTGCAGGTGTTATTGATTTTGTGTTTAAATCTTTTATAATAACACAGAAATGTTATATTGAAATAAAATGTTATCATAATCATTGTGGCTACATATTTTATGAAGATTTATTTATTTAAAAGGAAATTATATATATTAACTAGCGGACGTACCCGGCTTCGCCCGGGTTTTACCCGAGTAAAAGTTTGTCTAACGAATCTCTCGATAAAGTGAACATTTTTTCCGGTCCCTTGAAAAATACTCGATAAGTTGAATAAAATCAATATTAATTGGTTCCCTCGGTAATTGGAAGTTAAGGGAATAGTATCTTGCCTTGGAATTGTATCATTATTCTTGTATGGATGTACCCGGCTTCGCCTGGGTTTTACCCGAGTGAAGGTTTGTTTAACGAATCTCTCGATAAAGTGAACATTTTTTCCCGGTCCCTTGAAAAATACTCGATAAGTTGAATAAAATCAATATTAATTGGTTCCCTCGGTAATTGGAAGTTAAAGGAATAGTATCTTGCCTTTGAATTGTATCATTATTCTTGTCTCAAATAAATTGCCGTGTCATCCTGAATTTTGTCTTTCCTAATTTTCTACATTACAAAATCATCGTATCATCATGATAATATTTAGAGCAGATTGTTGAATTATAACAGATAAATTAGTATATTTATCTTGATTATTTCTAGGCGAAAAGTTATTTCAAAAATTTTATTTGCTAGAAACCTTCCCAGTACTATACTAAATAACTTCCCAAAGTTTCATGGCGATCCAATGAGTGGTTTGGTCAGGCATAAAGGACAAACAAACAAACAGACACACACACATACATTCATTTTTATATATATAGATACATTTTAAAATATTACAATTCTGAAAATTAAAAAGAAAATAATATTAATTAGCGCACGAAGCCTAAATTCGCACGTAAAAAAAAGCAAACAAAACAATAACACTCGCGACATTGCGCAACGGGACTGCCCCGGCGATCGCCGCTTGCCACCGCTGTAATACCTTTTTAGCTGTAAAGTTGCATGTAAAAAAACATTCATCTGTCGAAATTAGAATTTTAAAATGGTTGAACTATCGGAACTGTCGTATTATCGATATTGTCGAATTACTGTTTGTTATTTGATAGGCCGGAGGTCGGGACATCAGAATATGGTTGAATTAAGGTAGAGTGTCGAATTTGCGTGTGTCGAATTGACGAGGTTATACTGTACATATATACAGTAAAACCCCGCTAAAACGAACCCTGGATATAACGAACCTTCCCTTATAAAAAACCCACGCCGATTCCCAATTCCATTCCATTGAAAATACCATCGTTATAACGAACTTTGCGATTTTTAGAATAACGAACTACCCCTATAACGAACCTATTTTCGGTCCCAAAATAATAAAATCTATTTAAAATACTATGCTTATAACGAACTTAAAATTGTAACTTAAAAATAATAATAATAAAACAAAATTTTGAGCATGTTTCAGCTCGCAGATCGCTATTTCAAAACAATAAATTTAGCGGCATTGTTTGTTTTGATTTTTAACTTTATTTTTGCTGTATGTTGTATAAATTTTACACATTATACTTTTTATTAAATAGAATATCTTCGCATCAATTAAATTTGAAATATAAAAAATGCAAATGGCTTCCAAAATGAAGAAAACAAAGGCATTTTAAAAACAAAAACGTTATTTCTATTTAAAAAAAAAGGCCATTTTCAGAACTTTTCAAAGTGAAACAACACAGGCAAAATGTTAAGAACGTATTAAAATAAGAGAATATAACTTTCTATTATAAAAGATAAAATATAAGGCTATTAAAAATTGTTACAAAGAGGAATCAACCTCAACTTTTGCCGCGATCGTACGTTTTAGGGCTTAAAAAAAAAAAGTCCTGAAAAACGGTCCCGTGATGAAATAAAAATTATTCTTATGCCATTAACTATGGTGATTTTAAAGTCAGCAATGTTTTTCATGACAGGTTAAAAAAATGAAATCTAGACCTAGAAGAATTCGTGGAAACATGAAATGGAATAAAAACACTAACTTTATTTGAATGGTGTAATGCTTGAAGAGTGCTTTGAAACAACAAGGTATTAGAGCCATTTTTAAACTAAACATTGTATTATATAATGTGATAATGATGTTTTAAAATCATTTTATATCTTTGAATATATATTTAATAAAACTTTGCCTAGATTTTGTCATGATTTTTAAATTAGACATAGAGGTACATGTATGTTAATGATAAGAAGAACCTATCATCTAATGATTTCTTTTATTATTCAGTATTAATATAGGGAAATTGGTCAATTAAGGGAATTAAAACAAAGTGAACACCATTAAGAGACAGCCTCTTCTTGTGTGTATGGCCCTCCTTTGATTATACCGTCTAAAAATTTTGAAAAGTAAAAAAAAAAATAGCCAAACCGTGGCTATAGTGAACCAAAAGCTCTGTCCCATTGGGGTTCACTATAGAGGGATTTTACTGTATCTTGATGTTTAAATATATTTAAAAAACCAAAAGGACAACAAATTAAAAAAAGAAGGAAGAAAGACAATTGATAATATATAAACTATAAATATTTATTTTTTGCATACAAGGATGTTTTTCTTACACATTTAAAAATGGCATCTATATTTTACTCTATATAAAAACACAGGGAGCCTCTCAAACGTCAAAATGACACCATCTATTTACGTCGCCGAAAACTAGTGGCTTCGTGTTGGTGATAAAGCCACAACACAAGCTTTGGTAAACTTGAGGAGCGTCCGCCTCTAGGTGGACAAAAGGGTGTTTAGCTGGCAAAGTGGCTTGGCCAAATCTAAGGCCAAAATATAGATGGAAATAAAACAATACTTAGTGTCACCGCATAAGTTTCTTTTCTGTGAAAAATCAATATTTATTTCAAAGAGAAATATTTACTATTTCTAACTTTTTTGGATGAAGTATGAAAGGGTGAAAATATGAAGAGTAATGGCGAACGGAACGGGTTACTTTAAGTATTATTTACGAACGGAAAAATACGTCCAGGGTAGCCTAGTGGACATGGCATCTGCCCGGTAAGCGGAATGTTGTGGGTTCGATTCCCGCCCCTGGACACTTTTATTTTTCCGTTCGCCATTACTCCTCATATTTTCATACTTCATCCAAAAAAGTTAGAAATAGTAAATATTTCTCTTTGAAATAAATATTGATTTTTCACAGAAAAGAAACTTATGCGGTGAAACTTTAAGTATTGTTTTATAATCACACGCCGCAGTCCTTTATTATGTATTATAAGATACTTTAAGTATTATTTACGAACGGAAAAATACGTCCAGGGTAGCCTAGTGGACATGGCATCTGCCCGGTAAGCGGAATGTTGTGGGTTCGATTCCCGCCCCTGGACACTTTTATTTTTCCGTTCGCCATTACTCTTCATATTTTCATACTTCATCCAAAAAAGTTAGAAATAGTAAATATTTCTCTTTGAAATAAATATTGATTTTTCACAGAAAAGAAACTTATGCGGTGAAACTTTAAGTATTGTTTTATAATCACACGCCGCAGTTCTTTATTATATAGATGGAAATGTCTTCCTGACAAAATTTACATCTCTAGTTGTAGAGATTTTCTAAATAACAAGTTTTTGGTAATATTGTAGCATAGAAATCAAGTCTTTGTATATCTGAAGGTGCGTAAGTATTTATTGATGACGTCACGGCCATAGTGACAATTATTAACAAAACTATCTACAGCTAGAGAATCTTGAGCAAGCAAGCAAAGAGATATTTTTATCATTATTTTACCTAAACAAATTAATATATATTTATATAATCTGTTGAATATTTTCATTGAATAATTATATTAAATTAAATAATAAATTATTTCTTCGCCACATAGCCTCCTCCTAAAAAGAGCATCGACCCGATGCTCAGCAGGAGACTTACGTCATCAGTCTCAAGAACTAGTAATAGGGCCAGGATTCTTTTCAGGTGATTGCGGTGGATGTCTTCTTTCAGTTGAGATATCTTCTTCATGAGGGCTTGGCAGGCCTATATTTACGTCAATGTAGTTTTTACTTATTTATACTGTGGTCGGCAAGGGAGGATTTCCTAACTTTGCGGCCTCACCTCCAATATGGTCTATTATCTAGATTTCATGGCGGGGCGACCAGCTAGATCTTTACAATCTTTTCCCTCACTAAATCTTCAATGACAGCGATTATAGGCTCCTCTTGAGGAGAGTCCAATGCTTGCTTTATCTCTTCGCGGACAATTTTTCGGATCAGTGATGCCAGATCTTCTCCGTCATCCTGGTCAAAGAGAGAGGCTACATTTGGTAGGCGCTAGTACCTGGTTGGGGTAACTCGCCTACACGGCGACATTCTGTAATGAATTGCTCGGTGCTCTGTACATACATCCTTCGGTAGGAGTGCTTGATAAAGGTCCTCAGCTATCCTCATCATGAGGTGGGAGATTTTATCTTCCTCGCTCATTTGAGGATCAACCTCTTTGCACAAACACAGGACTTCCTGGATGTAAGATTCGGTACTCTCACCTTTTAATTGCGCCCGTGTTTTAAGTTTCTTCTCCGCTTGCAATTTTGAATTTTCTTCCGAACACATTCTCCAATTGAGATGTGAATTCCTTCTAAGTCTGGATGCTTACTTCGTTGTTCTGAAACCATTTTGAGCAGTTCCAGACAGATAAAAATAAACTTTAGTAAGACAAAGGGTTTCGTCCCAATGGTTGTACTTTGCCACGCGTGCATACCCTTTTAACCAGTTTTGGAGATCTTCACCATCCTTCCGGAGAAAATGGAAGGGTTCCTTGGCAGATGTTGAACAACGTAGTTGCTTACCTGGGTACCTTCCTTCTTTACATTCATAGAAGTTTCTTCTGGTTCAATAGATTCAATTTTCTTTTATTTCTTAATGGGTATCGGTCCAGTCTCTCCACCAGTTGTAGCAGAAAATCAAGTCTTTTTATATCTGGGGATGTTAAAGTATTTATTGATGAGTCAGCACAACAAGTTGACAATTATTAACCAACTAGACGGGTGACCCGGGCTTCGCCCCGGGATTGACCCGTGTGCATATCTACCCGTGTGATATATATTTAGATAAGATCTTTTTTATAATTGTTTGTTATTAGCATTATCTATTTGTTTGCATCAGCATAATCTAATCTAATCTTTAATAGAGGACGCTGTTCGTGAGTTAAGTAGAATAATTTGAATATATAGTTTTAATAATTGATTTATATATTTTTTAAAATAGCCTATCGTCTTCCCCGTATTTTTTGCCTATGTATGGAAATTTTGGTTTGAATTAGTGAACTATCGCGAATTTGTATACCGGACATACAAACAAACATACATACAAACAAACAAACCTACAAACATTGATTTATATATATATAGATACCTCATCCTCAAAGTTAGAAATGTCGCTATTTCTCTTTGAAAATAAATTTCGATTTTTAAAAGAAACATTCGCGGTATAATTTTAATTTTCGTTTTACAATATATAGATATACCAAACTATCTACAGCTAGAGAATCTTGAGCAAGCACGCAAAGAAATATTTCCATCATTATTTATATTGAATAATTAAATTAAATCTGCTTCCAAATATTTTCATTGAAAAATTAAATTAAATAATAAATTATTTCTTCGCCACAATATTCAAGATCGTTTGGCGATATATTGTTGCACCAAGTTGCAGCTTTGCAGGGTTGTCGACCTTGGTTTCTTTCTTCTTGGTGTTATACACGTTTCCCCAGCAGGTTTCCATATTCAAATCAAATAAATAAAAGTAAATAAATAAAATTAAATAAAAATAAATTACCTTTCAACGTTATTGTGTTTATTTGTTCGTGGTGGTCTTCCTCGTAGGTCGTGATCTGATCCGCAGTCTTCGTCTAGGTCCTCTCTCGCTCCAATAATCAATCAAGATATATGTACAATAAATATTACAAAAGGAATGAAACTATAAAAAGGAATGATGATAATCTCTAAATATTCTGTTTTAAATAAATATGAAATATCATAGAATATTTTGAATAAATGTAAGACGCATTAAAATTGGTGTAACAATATTAATAGTGTAATTTTGGATTCTAATAAAGATATTATAATTTCCTGTATGCTCTTAATTAAATTAAAAAAAAACCGAAGATACCTCAGGGTTTTAATTTTATCATCATCATTTTTAAAAACCTTGCGGCATAAGGGCTATAGAAATAGGTTTTAATTATTTTATACTTTAAAGTAGGGGCAAAAATATATACAGTAGAACCTCCATGAGAGGACATTCGCGTTAGTGTACACCTCTCTATAAAGGACAGTTTTCATTTGCAAAATTACCATTTTTTAAATTTAGTAACTCCAGTAAGAGGGCACTTCTCGCTATAGGACACTTTGGCTCTGCAATTAGGGGTTCTTTACAAGGTTGTTCTACTGTATTCTAATTTTAATAATATTTTTTTCTTCTTTTATCTGTTATCCAGAAAATAGATTCTTGACAGGTTTCTCAATCACACACACACAGATGACAAGATAAATTTGCTATTTCACAAAGTCTCTGTTAAAACAAATGGCATCTCCATTTTACATCCCCAGATAGAGATCTTTGATTTATTCAATTGAGCAGAGGGAAAAATGTATATATTAGCCACCCAATGCTACAAGTAAGTGCCAGCCATTTGATCAAAGCATCATTCAAATTTTTTAAATAGATGCTGAGGAGATAAATTGTAAAAATATTCTTCATCTTATTCCATCGTGTTTTAAATTTCAGAATATAATTTTGAATACTTAACTCCTCCGCAAAAATTTTTTTTCTGATTTATTCAAATTGGAAAACTTTCGAGTAATGAACTCTTCCACACACAGGCATTCCTTTAAATATAAACATTTTAAAAATATCAGAATCATCAACAAGTCTCCAAGGATAAGTGTCTTATTTTATTAAGACCCTTCTAAGGGTCGTTATATTCAAAAGCTCTTCGTTTTGGTAATAAAAGAATACACTTATCCTTAGAAATGAAGAGACAGGATTTTTGTATTTTATTGGCCTGGCTATCCCTTTTCTTAGTCTGCAGGAAGCCAACCTTTGAAGCTAGTTGCCAAAATACTTATTACATTTCTACTACACATTAGGTGTCAAGGTTGTGCATTGAATAGGCTAGTATTTTATGTCTAAAATAATTTATTCACCAATTTGATGCGCGAGAGAAGAGGGGAATAATATTAACACATATATTCAATTGGAAAATAATAAAATATATATATACACATAAAATATAACTTTTGATGGACTATTGCTGATGGCCTAAAATGAATAAAAAGGAATAGAAACTTACTGTAGGGGGAAGCCGCCGACCAGTGGCGGTACTGTCAGCCTCTAGTATTTGTGTAGTGATGTGTGGGTTTTATATAAGCAGCGCCAAAAATAATCTTAATAAAATCAAATATGATATATTAGGCTCTTCAAGATATCAAATATTTAATGGTAAAATAATATTATAAAATATTAAAGTAGTATTAAAAAAAGTATACAATTCTAAAAATCTATTTATAGATTAGTTTTAAAAATATTTTAATCAATATTATTTTTCTCTCTATGAATATTATATAAAAAATTATTAAAAATATTTTAAAAGTATGCTTGACACCCCCCCCCACCATTGCCATTTATTTTGAAAAATATATCGGAGTAATAAGAAACCAAATTGTTTATTTTTTTATAGTTTTAAAAAACACGGGGCTTAATATTTTTAGTATAATACAATCAAGAATATTAGCCCTTTTTTCAAATTAAAATTATTTTTCTAGCTATTTTGAGAATTTTGAAAACATAAACCAGTGAGTATAAAAATTGCCTATTTTACTATTTGTTTGTTTTGACTAAAAGCAAATAAAACTTTCTACTACCAAAAATAAATAGTACCGAAACTATATAGAACATTTATGGTGAGAGCAGAAGACAAAGGATGTGCAATGCAGAAACAGATAGCATGAAAGTTTTTAAAATGAGAACTAAAAATATTTTATTCTATAATATGAGCATTATATAATAATATAATATATATATAATATAATATATATAATATTTTATTCTATATATTTATTCTATAATATGAGCACATTCCTAAAAATGATTGAACTTCTTTTATCTTTTTGGGCCGAGGAAAATCTCTAATAGCCTTGATATTATGCTCCGCTGGTTTTATACCATGTTGATTAGTTATATGGCCAAGAATCTCCAGTTCTTCGAAAGCAAATTGGCATTTTTTGTTGTTCAATTTTAAATTAGCCTCGCGAAAACATTTTAAAACAGCTTCTATTCTTTTGAGATGTGTTGAAAAATCCGAGCTATAAATGATTACGTCATCTAGATAACATAAGCAAATTTGCCATCTAAGATTACCAAGCATATTTTCCATGTTCCTCTCAAATGTAGCAGGGGCATTGCATAGACCAAAGGGCATTACGTTGAACTCATATAGGCCATGTGCTGTAGTGAAGGCTGTCTTTTCTTTATCTTTCTCCTCAACCTCTACTTGCCAATATCCTGATTTAAGGTCAATTGCTGAAAAGTATTTGGATCCTTGAAGTGTATCCAATACTTCATCAATTCTGGGAATTGGGTAAACATCCTTCACTGTTACATCATTCAATTTTCTGTAGTCAACGCAAAATCTGTACTTACCATCTCGCTTCTTGACCAAGATTACAGGGAAGGACCATGGACTCGAGGATGGTCTAATTATGCCGTCTCTGAGCATTTCATCAATTTGTTCTTTTATGATTTCTCGCTCTTTCGCGCTCATCCTATACAGCTTGTGTTTGATCGGTTTTGCCCCTTCTGTATCGATCCGATGTTTCGCTAAGTTGGATCTTCCTAATCCCGACGAAAACAAGTCCTCGTACTTTTCCAAAACTTGTTACAATTGCTCCTTTTCCGTATATGCTAAATTTTCGTTTATCTGAAATTGGGGTTCTTCATGCTCTTTTTGTTCACTTTCTTCCATAAGACTCACTTCGGCTGGCTGGCTTCCAAAGCACAATGTTTGGTTTTTTAATATTTTTAATGGTCGAGGGTAAGGGTTTGTTATCCAGATATATGTTTCCTTATTCACAACATTTATTAAGCTTCTCGCTAATCGAAGTCCATTTGT
>CP092883.1:1232089-1251145 GCA_030710605.1 Cordylochernes scorpioides | reverse complement strand
TTGAAACATTTTATGGTTCTCCTCGATGATGTATTCGCCATCCTCTGCTTCTATTGAGGCCCTAATCAATTTAATAGATAGTTTAGGTATAACGGTATCTGTAGTGCTCTTTATTTTTTTCAGATCATAATTGCTTACGTCATGATTACTCATCAAATTATATTTTATTGTTTCTCGTTTACAATCAATTTTAGCATTCATTTTTTAAGGAAATCTCGTCCAAGAATAAGAGTTCGTAGATATGCGCGTCCATTAGTACAAATTCGTGGGATAATTCAGTGTCATCAATTTTAAAATCTAAAATAATGCTACCTACCATATCTAATTTTTTCCCATCGGGTCCTGAACACGTTTTAGTGAGACTATTTATTTCACGGCCAGCAAAAAGTGCTGTTCTTAGGTCGACCACTGAAAGATCGGCGCCTGTATCAATCAAAGCTTCGCATAACCCTATCTTGTCCACATTAATATTAATTTTGTACCTAGGGTCCAACTTTCTAATTCCATTTATGGTCGACTTGCTTTGATTGAAGGAATCAGGCGCGACACTTAGTTTAAATCTTCCAACACGGAATATCTATTCCGTGTAGGAATATTCGTTTGTGTGTCATTACAAACATCCGCATAGAGGCGAGGCCGTGTATAATCTTTTCTTTCGTTCATTTGAAGATTTTCTTGACTTTTGTCTTGGGAAACTGAGGGGTCCTCTTCTACGATCCTCACAAACTTGACTCTGCAATACCGCGCTACGTGGCCTGGCTTGTTACACTTGAAACATATTGGTCTCCCGTCTTCTGTTCTATTCCTATTTGAATTTGGATTCTTATTGTATGTTTTACTTGGGTAGACCGGTTTTGGCTCAGGATTGGGAGTGTAAGATCGTCTAGGGGCAGATACCTGGGGCAGAGGCTTGTTCTGGTAGTACCTCGGAGTGGGGGCCTGGGGCTTGGAGGTGTTCTGGTAGTACCTCGGAGCGGGGGCCTGGGGCTTGGAGGTGTTCTGATATGGTCTTCTGAACGACGTAGCATTCTTCCATTGCTCTTGATGATGGGGACGAGGAGAGCGTGGTCCATTATATAGAGATTTTGATTTTTCTGCACGTTCTTGGTAATTCTTTGCGAACAAATCCAGCTTTTTACAAATTTCTAGGAGTTCATTGGTATTTTTAGGAGGGTTTAGGTGAAGGGCAAAAGAGTATTCTTTCTTCAACCCTCCAATAACCCAGTTTATTTTAGTCTTTTCTTCCATTTGGGGGTCGACCTTGTTGCACAGTACAAGGATATCCTCTGCGAACCTGATTGCAGGTTCATTCCACTGTTGCATCCTGTTTAGTTTCATCTTAATTTCTTCTTTGTTGGCGTCTGAGGCAAAATCCTCAATTAGGCGGCTCTTGAAATTTTCCCAGCTGGTGAAACTTATCTTGTGTAGGTTCAGCCAGGTTTTGGCACTACCAATCATATTCATGGCAGCATAACGAGAGATAATGTAGTCTGCCCAATGGTACAGGAAGCCAATTTCTTCAAGAGATTCAATCCATGGGCGAGGGTCTTCCGTTCCATCATACTTGGGGATGTCGATGTTGGGATTCAGGACAACTGGGTCGGAACTAGCATCTCCACCAATTGTTGCACCAGGTTGCGGCTTGGCAGACTCTTCAGCCTTGATTCTCTCCTGTGCTGGGTCTTGCATCTTACCAGAGCGTGTTTCAACCATCCTACAAATTTATATAAGGGAATAATGAGATAAGTCTACTTTAAGTAGCCTCCAGAATCTTTTATTTATTTTCTCACATCAAAGAGAGCAGTGAAGTCACACGTGTACCTAAATACAAATGATGATAATCTAAATAATCTGTTTTAAATAAATATCATAGAATATAAAAATAAATAAATATATAATTTAAATTTCAAATATATTAAAAATAATATAAGAAATACGCCATTAATCATGATGCAACAATATATAAATGAGTTTTAAAAATTGTAAAAAAAAAAAAAATGCATCGGCCGGGAATCGAACCCGGGCCGCCCGCGTGGCAGGCGAGCATTCTACCACTGAACCACCGATGGTTATGAAAAATCCCATCCGTGAGCTTCAGACAGACAAACAAACAGGCAGAATAAGGCAAATATATAAGTAGATTCACTCTTCATTGTTGGCTTTTTATCTTACATTCATTCTTCATTGTTGGCTTTTTATATTACACTAGACGAATGGCCCGGGCAACGCCCGGGGTTTACCCGAGTGCGAATATATTTTAAAAATGTTGACTTGGGTGGTCATAGCGCCCGATTTTAAATACGTAGTACGATGCGATTTACATTAAAAGTAACCTGTCTATAGCAGACCCTCTCTATAACACCCTATTTTGGTGAGTCCCAAGAGGGAGCGCTATAGACAGGTTTAACTGTATTTGATACACTGTGTCAAAGTTTTCTCACCCCTCTTAACAAACAGGGATGATAGTGTTATAAATAGAGAGCGTGTGATCTATTAATTTACATATTATACTAAAATTTCCAATTATATTTGACAATATTTAAACCTGTTATAAAACTTGTATCATTTATGCAACTATACCATCCCTGTTGGTGTTTTTGGGGGTAAAAAAAGAGAAAAATGTTATATAATATATTTTTTAATATTATCTTTATGCATAGAAAGTACAAAAGTAAAATTTAAGGATTAAGAAGAAATACAAAAAACAAGAAAGGATCAAGAAGGCACTAACTACGTTGCCAAATTGTTAATTAACATATGCTAGCTAATATTATCATCATCAATTTATATTTATTCATATATTTACATAATTATTTACACAGAGAAAAATTATTTGAATTAATAAACCTAACAATTCCCCCCTTTTAATTCAATCTCAATTTTTCTTCAGAAATATAAACAGTTTAAAAAATCAAACATAGATGGCGTTACCTCCCCATTGCTTTCATCACCGTCTGGCGGCGCTGCTTGCGAGTTATATCTACAATTCTGCAAATAACTGTAAGGATATTCAAGATATTCAAGAAATTATTTTTCGAAAACCTTTCCGGGGATATACCTAATAATATCCCAGAATTTCATGGCGATTGGATGTATGGTTTTTGAATAACAGGGTTGTCTAGAGGGGGGCACGTGTTCCCTGGCAGCCAATGAGCGCGCATTCTATCCGTGAGCTTCAGACAAACAGACAAACAGACAAACAAACAGACAGAATAAGGCAAATATATAAGTAGATTCACTCTTCATTGTTGGCTTTTTATATCATATAGAAAATCATAGTTTTATCTAGTGAACATTTTTTCCCGTGTCACATTGCCGTGTCATCCTGAGATAATCTTACTTTTGATAAATAATGTTTAAGATAACAAACTTAGTGATAAGAAAACTTGTTATCATCGTCACAATGGGGGCGCTGCTTGCGAGTTAAATCTACAAATCTGCAAGTAACTCTAAGGATATTCAAGATATTCATGAAATTATTTTTCAAAAACCTTCCCGGTGATATACCTAATAATATCCCAAAATTTCACGGCGATTGGATGTATGGTTTTTGAATCTATAGAGTTCAAACAAACAAACAAACAGACAGACATTCAATTTTATATATATAGATTTATTTCCTTTCAACTGCTATATTTTTCAATTAGAATAAAATATTATTCAATATATTATATTTAATATTTGATTATATTACTGAAAAAAACACATTACCAGTAAATTTATTTGTTAGAATTATTTGTTTCTAAAATATGTATTAATGCCATTTTGTCACTGATACTAAAAGTTAATCATGAAAATAAAATAAAAACACACGATGGTTTCAATTGATATAATTAATTTATATTACAAAGCTATTTAAAAAAAAATATTTTAGCGAGTTAGATGATTAGCTAATCATCTGCTTTAATTCAACACTTCCTTTAATTCAACCGAAAGCTCTGATCCCTTGGAGTGTTGAATTAAAGAGGTTCGACTGTAATTTGAGTTATATAGATTAGAAACACAAAGTAACAAGATCACATCCTCAAATAAACACAGTAAAACCCTTCTTTAATGAACCCCAATGGGAGTGTACTTTTGGTTAACTATAGCCATGGTCTGTTTGATTTCACTTCTCAAAATTTTATATTGTATAATTAAAGAACAGCTATACATATTGGAAAATGCTGCCTCTTAATAAAGGCCACTTTGTTTCATTTCCCTAAATTGACCCATTTCCTTAACTTAATGATGAATATTGAAAGAAGTCATTTGATGATAGGTTTTCTTATCATTAGCATACATGTACCTCTATGTCTAATTTCAAAATTAAGAGAAAACTCCTAAGTGAGCTTTATTAATTATACATTAAGAAACATAAATTTATTTAAAAAAAAATCTTTATCCTTTAATATAATACAAATTTTACTTGAAGAAATGTCATAAATACCTTTGAAAGCATTCTTGAAACATTTCCTTTTAGGATTTTTCTTCCATTTCCAGTTTCTATTTATTATCTGAGGTCTAGATTTTTTATTGTTTTGAACCTATCTTGCAAAACTCTGCAGGCTCAAAGATAACCATTGTTCATGGAATAAAAATATTTCAAATATAAATTAATTGCCATCTCGATAAAATTTATAACACTCAAATTTATTGGCAATTATTTTCTTTTTTAATAAAACCAATAAATATTGTCTACAGACCTTACTGCAATGATAAAAGTTTTTGAATGAGAAGGCTTGGCTCATCAGTGGTGAGTAAGTTCATCCAAGCCCTCTCATTCAATAACTTTTATCATTGCAGTAAGGTCTGCAGAGATAATATTTAATGATATTATTTTTAGCCAAGGTTAAACTAGCTAGATATTAAACTCTTCTTAAAGCGCATGCTAACACATACTGTTACGACTACTAAAGTAGTCAACTTTGTTTTATGCAAATATGTTTAACTTAAAACTTGGATAAAAAAAGTATGTAAATCTCGTTGTTGTACAAATTGTTATGTAAATTTCTTTGTTGTATAAATTGTTATGTAAATTTCTTTGTTGTATAAATTGACCGTGTTTTTTAATAAAAATGAGTTCTGGATAAGATATTGGACGTCTGGTAGTCGTTCTTCAAGCCTCTTCCTTTGGTGTTAAGTAGCTGGTCGAGTAGCTGGACTAGGGGCACTGGGTCGTCTCTCGGGGTAAAGAGGGACACCATTCTATATTGAGAAGAAGCAGCCTCAATATTTGTGGCGAGCGTGCCAGGATCAAAAGATTCCAGGATTGTGACTCAAAAGGACTCAATGAATTTGAAAAATTTAAAAGGATCTAGAACTCCAAGGAGGGCTATCTTCACCAAGGAAATAAACGAAACTCTAGAAGAGTTAAAGGGAGTCCCCTCTGATGAGTATCTCTTGATGAAAAAGAGAGAGTTCATCGTCCAGTGTTACCAGCAAATTAAGGAATTTGATGGAAAAATAGAGATGAAAATGATTGGTGCAGAGGAATATGACGAAAAGGCTGTAATGAAAGAACTGGAGTCCACTTGGCATTACGAAAAAATGTACATTGCCGTACTGATGGGGATCGATGGGATCCTAAAAGCTCAAGTTGAGAAAAAATCTTTTGTTGAAGCAAGTGAAAAGGCTCAAATTGAGAAAAGGTCTGTTGTTGAAGAAAGTGAAAAATCTCAAGTTGAGAAAAATTCAGTTGTAGAAACGGAAGAAACTGAAATGGCGGATGCCAAAAATACTTTAATTAAAGATGAGGAAACTAAAGTCAGCAAGGCAAGTGATGAATATACATTAGAAATGGACTTTAATAAGGAAGAGTTGGAACAAGAAGAAACTGCTAATGAAAAAAGTGAAGAAGCAGATTTAAAGAATAAAGAATATTCTGAAGCTGAGTCCAAAGGCGATTGAATAAGGGATTTGGAAGCTGAAACCAAAGACGATGGAGTAAAGGATTCTAAAACTGCAATTAAAGGTTATGAATCGGTGAACAATTCTAGAGCGGTAGCTGAAGGCGCTGATCAAGTAAAGATTTCAGATGATGAAACTGAATCCATTGATGATACTGAGGAAAGAGTTGTCAAAGTTCAAGTGTCGAGGAAATTGGTGGAAGCAAGACCAACGGGAGATACAGAATTTTAAATAAAGGATAAATATAAAGAAACAGAATCCAAAGATTTGAAAACCATAAATAAAACTGATTATGCAGAGAATAAGGACGATAAATACAACAAGGGAAAAGATCATGATAGAAATGAAGCGAAAAATATAGATGAAGAGCATTATACAGAATCAAAGAACTTGGAAGAAGTGAAAAGGCTGGATGTGGAACAAGGAATGGATTCGAAGAGCACTGAAGAAGTGAAGCAGCTAGATGCAGAACAAGGTATTGATTCAAAGGTAGAAGAAAAGCTATATGTAGAACAAGGTACTGATTCAAAGGTGGAAGAAAAAAATATGGATCCAAAAGATTGGTTGAGTGAAGGGTTCATCGAAGGAGTTAATGAAATTCCACCTGAGTTAAAAGGAAACTATTTTCCTGATCGCCCTGTATTTAGGTGTGAATCCAAAACTACGCCTATACGGCCAATGTTGGAGCTTAAATCCTCACAGTATTAGCTTGGAATTCATTGTAGCTCTCTAACCTTTTGTTTTAGATGTTGACGATCTTTTGGCAGAGCTTAATTCGGACTGTATGTTTTCACCTCGACCTGCGGGTTGACTACTGAGAGATTATCCTTATCTAATTGCGATGTAGCAACAAGAGAATCACCACACGGCCTCACTGATATCAGCTGACTTACTTTATTGAATCTTTCACTCATTTTATATACATATATATTTACATAATTAAAAGAAAGAAAGAAAAATCTGCATGATTATAAATCAATGCAGCCTAGCAAGCCATTTACATAACTAGGCGCAAACACACCCCCCCCACCGCTGAAC
Source organism: Cordylochernes scorpioides (assembly GCA_030710605.1). NCBI lineage: Eukaryota > Metazoa > Arthropoda > Arachnida > Pseudoscorpiones > Chernetidae > Cordylochernes > Cordylochernes scorpioides. Next base: position 1,244,218 of record CP092883.1, on the reverse strand, counting down.
TTCAGTTCAGATCTCGAGGCGTAAAGGGAAGAGGGGCCAGCTTGGCGATTGGTCTCCTGAAAACTCCTCCGGCTGTCCAGGTTAGTTTTGTGCAATATATTTTCACCAGACATTCCTCTTAGTGGAATTATTGGAGATTTAGAGGTAGGAATGGAGCTGTCCTGATGAGCTGCCTGCGGTGAATTCCTGTATAGTAGTTTCACACTGTATCTTCCCTGGCAGTTTCTGGAATAGGTCCTCATGTAATAAGTCTCACAATCTTCTTCCCTTGTTTTCCGGTCTTGTAATGACGGCACTGACTCCGATTCCCTGAAATTTCCTACCATACCATCTAATTCTGATGTAGTTTGAACCGCAAAGCTACAAGGTCCACCTTTATAGTTCGACGAGAGAGAGCTCTCTACTTTGCCTATTAGAATCCAACCGAGCTTTGATTTCATCGCTATAGGCCGGTTCTTTACCAGCATTTTTTTCTCTCCATGCATCAAATATGCATACATATCTGCACCTAGAATAATGTCGATAGGTGCCGAAATATGAAACAGAGGGTCTGCCAACTCAAGCCCTCTCTGCATGATCCAGGTCGGTTCTGCCAATTTGAAGTTTGGAAATTCAGTTGTTAAGACTTCCATTACTAGAGCATTTGTTTGGTACTTTTCGGATCTATAAATTGATTTGAATGTCAAGTTAACAGATGTAGATGACCCCTGGACTGGATTATTTCCAATACCCCTAAGTGAACGTCGTGATGTTTCTCCTTTGAGCCCAAGTTTTTCACAAATTTCTTTTGTGATCAAACTAACTTGTGACCCACTATCTAAAAGTGCTCGGCAGATCTGTTGTGTACCGCCTTCACCTTCCAAAATTATTTGAGCAGTCGCAAGGAGTACTTGATTAATGGTCTCACTTTCTTGTTCAATACTCGTGTTGTTGATTTCACTTACAGGTTTAAAGATCTGTGGCTTCGCACCCTTCTGAGTATTAGTCACCTCTGTGTCAAGCTTATGGAGTAATGTATGGTGCCTTTTGTTGCACTTCTTGCAAGGTCCTTGGTAACAATTTTTTCTTGTATGACCTTTTTTTAGACAATTGTAGAACATTTTGTTTTGCTTGACAAATTCCCATTTTTGTTCGATAGGCATTGTACTAAATGTAGTACAGTTGTAGATTCTATGACCTGCTTTGCATGCTATGCATATTTGAGCATTGGTATTAATCGCAATGTGTACATTTGCATAGTCCTTTTGAATTTCATTTTCCTTTCTTTGATATTCCCTTGATCCCTGTGGCAGGCTTCTAGCTTGTCTTTCAAGAAACAGAATGAAGTTTTCATAGGAAGGAAATGATCTCTCATCCTGGGTCAACTCCCACTGTCGTTTCATATCCTCATCGATTCTGTTCCTCAAGAACTGTACCAATATTATGTCCACCAACTCATTTCTTTGCAATCCGAGGGATCCCAGATTGCGTACAGATTCGTTACATGTGTCTAAGAGTTCCTTCAGGGCCTTTGCTGATGGATTCTTCATTTGCTTGATCTTGAAGATCTCATTCGGTTGCGCATAAGCCAACTCTCTTTGGTTGTCGTATCTGGATACAAGAGTATCCAATGCTTGCCCATAGCTCTCTGGTACCATTGGGAATCCACGTATCAGTCTACTTGCCTCTCCCTTCACTGCGGAGCCCAAATATTGCAGCTTTTGTAGATCAATTAACCCTGGATTTTGATCTATGGCCATTCCGAATGCCTCCTTGAAATTGAACCAAGAGTTCGCATCTCCATAGAAGTGAGGCAACTCGAACTTGGGCAATTTCACTGTTTCGAGGCCTTTTGCTTGTTTGGTATCAGCTGTACTTTGTATTCCTTCTAATGCACGCCTAAGCTTTATTTCCAGTTTTTCCATTTTATCTTGAATTGTTTCATAACCTTCGAGTTCCTTCTCTTCATCTACTTCCTCCTGTTCAAATAACTCATCGAATAGGATTTTTGTTTCAGTTTTTATTTCTGTAATACCTTCTTCTATCAGTTTCAATTTATGGAGATCGCCTCCCAATATGACTTCATCTATGGATGCCAGGTATCTATCCATTCGTCTTATCTGTGAACGGATCTTGACCTTTAGGCTTTTGATTGCCTTAGACATATTTTCAGTTTTGAAGGTTCTTTCTCAGTAGAATCACACTCTTTCTCTTGAAATCCGGCTCGAGGGACTATATGTTGGAGTTTGGATCCTCACAGTATTAGCTTGGAATTCCTTGTAGCTCTCTAACCTTTTGTTTTAGATGTTGACGATCTTTTGGCAGAGCTTAATTCGGACTGTATGTTTTCACCTCGACCTGCGGGTTGACTACTGAGAGATTATCCTTATCTAATTGCGATTTAGCAACAAGAGAATCACCACACGGCCTCACTGATATTAGCTGACTTACTTTATTGAATCTTTCACTCATTTTATATACATATATTGTCAAATAGCTCCATCCAGATGGGACAACTGTCAATCATCCCTGGACCCCGGGAGGGGGGAAGCTGATATGTAAATAAGGAAAACGGGACGGTGGCTAACGCCGTTCATTAGGATTAACTTTTGTTGTTGTTGTTGTTTCTTATCCCCTTGTGTAAAGATTACACGAATTCCATGAGTTCATGCTCCTCGAGCTGTTTTATGATGAGCAACGGCCTCTCCCAAAGGTCCTGTTTAGTGCATCTAACGATGCGGCGAATTAAGCCGGCCAAGTCGTCTGAGTCGTCAACACACGAAATGGGCATTACGTTTGACAACCTGGCGAATTTCGTACGGCCGATCTGGCGTTGCTTGACGGTTGTCAGATGACGGCAGAACTTCAGGATCTCATCTACCGTCTGTATGTCTTTCGCCACCAATACCTGGTATGTGTCCTCCGAAATTCCCTTTATAATGTGAGCAACTATCTCACCTTCTTCCATGCGAGGGTTCACCTGGTGGCAGAGACTAAGAATCTCCTGGATGTATGACTCGCTGGATTCTTCGGCCTTCTGTGCTCTTGACTTCAGAACTTCCTCGGCGCGTCGAGCAGAATCCTCCTGCAGTCCGAACACACCGCGGAATGCGTCTTCAAAGCTTCTCCACGAGTTGAGTGATTCTTCGTTATTATCAAACCACCTTCCAGCAGTTCCGTTCAAGTAAAATACGACGTTGGCAAGCTTCATGGTCTCGTCCCATCTGTTGTACTTCGAAACTCTCTCGTACTCTTTCAACCACTGTCCAGGGTTAATATTTCCATCTCCAGAAAAGGTAGAAGGATCTCGTTGGCGTTGACAAGGGAGGTAGGATCCGTTAACAGTAGGTCTGTGGTCGTCTTCCATTTCTATTCGTTGTGGCAAAGGTTGAAGAATTGGTTCACGTCCCTGTAGACGTCGACTTCTTCGAAGTTCCGTCACGCTACCCAGCGTCTCCACCAAAATATGTCGCGGAGATAAATAAAGCAAGGGCAAATTTGGGAATAAATAATTTATTACAAGGGGTATTTGTAGGGAGAGAGAGTTTTGTACAACTTACCCAAGTTAAAAGTTAATCCTAATGAACGGCGTTAGCCACCGTCCCGTTTTCCTTATTTACATATCAGCTTCCCCCCTCCCGGGGTCCAGGGATGATTGACAGTTGTCCCATCTGGATGGAGCTATTTGACAATATTGTCAAATAGCTCCATCCAGATGGGACAACTGTCAATCATCCCTGGACCCCGGGAGGGGGGAAGCTGATATGTAAATAAGGAAAACGGGACGGTGGCTAACGCCGTTCATTAGGATTAACTTTTGTTGTTGTTGTTGTTTCTTATCCCCTTGTGTAAAGATTACACGAATTCCATGAGTTCATGCTCCTCGAGCTGTTTTATGATGAGCAACGGCCTCTCCCAAAGGTCCTGTTTAGTGCATCTAATGCAAGCCAAAATGTGTTCTGGAGCTGCAGGATTAACTTTTAACTTGGGTAAGTTGTACAAAACTCTCTCTCCCTACAAATACCCCTTGTAATAAATTATTTATTCCCAAATTTGCCCTTGCTTTATTTATCTCCGCGACATATTTTGGTGGAGACGCTGGGTAGCGTGACGGAACTTCGAAGAAGTCGACGTCTACAGGGACGTGAACCAATTCTTCAACCTTTGCCACAACGAATAGAAATGGAAGACGACCACAGACCTACTGTTAACGGATCCTACCTCCCTTGTCAACGCCAACGAGATCCTTCTACCTTTTCTGGAGATGGAATATAAACCCTGGACAGTGGTTGAAAGAGTACGAGAGAGTTTCGAAGTACAACAGATGGGACGAGACCATGAAGCTTGCCAATGTCGTATTTTACTTGAACGGAACTGCTGGAAGGTGGTTTGATAATGACGAAGAATCACTCAACTCATGGAGAAGCTTTGAAGACGCATTCCGCGGTGTGTTCGGACTGCAGGAGGATTCTGCTTGACGCGCCGAGGAAGTTCTGTACTCAAGAGCACAGAAGGCCGAAGAATCCAGCGAGTCATACATCCAGGAGATTCTTAGTCTCTGCCACCAGGTGAACCCTCGCATGGAAGAAGGTGAGATAGTTGCTCACATTATAAAGGGAATTTCGGAGGACACATACCAGGTATTGGTGGCGAAAGACATACAGACGGTAGATGAGATCCTGAAGTTCTGCCGTCATCTGACAACCGTCAAGCAGCGCCGGATCGGCCGTACGAAATTCGCCAGGTTGTCAAACGTAATGCCCATTTCGTGTGTTGACGACTCAGACGACTTGGCCGGCTTAATTCGCCGCATCGTTAGAGAAGAGATACAAAAGGTTTTCTCAGCACCTGAAGTGATCAATCCTCTCCGAAAGGTGAACGCCCTGGAACAGACTGTGAGGGAAGAGGTCAGCCGTGCTCTACAACCTACCAGACCACAAGTCAACGTGGTACAACAACAACCACGAACGCCCTATTATAATATCGACCGACCAACCCAACCCAGGAAGATGGAACATTGGAGAACCTACGACAACAAACCTATCTGCTTCCACTGCGGACGACCCGGACATGTCGTCCGTTATTGTAGGGGACGACGGCAGGTCTTCGCTGAAGCCAGGACAAGGAATGGCGGAGAAGGAAGAAATGTTGGATTTTCGAGTCGACCCCCGAGATATGACGCCGACGACAACTATGTAATGCCCCAAACCTCGACGTACTTCTACCGGAGCTCTTCCCCACATCCAAGCCGCGCAAGGTCGCCAGCCCGAAGACAATCCCAGTCGCCAACCCGTCGTTTAAGCCGTTCTCCCAAGCCTCAGAATGTGAAAAACTAAGTGGAGCGGCTTCTAACGGGGGTGAGGTCGCCATTGAGGAAAATCCTCCAGGGTATATATCGCCGCTAAATTAAAAGAAAATTTTGTTATGGTCGAAATAAATGGACGCAAAATTAAAGCATTGGTGGATTCAGGAGCCGACTTTTCTGTTATTTCAGACAAATTTCGACGCAAACTAAAGACACCTCTCTTCAAAGAACCAGGTCCCATTCTTAAAGCCGCAAATAAAAATTTAATAGAGACCCTAGGAAAATGTGTCCTGAACATAGAAGTTAATAGTCTGAAGATATCCTTTGAATTCGTTGTTATGGTGGAATGCAGCCATGACATCATATTCGGATGGGACTTCTTCAAGGCCACCGAAGCCGTCATTGATTGTGGCAGAAATGAACTCCATCTCGGGGAAACCCCTCCGTCCTGGAATCTCGAGAGGAGGAAAACCAGAGATTGTTTGCTTCCGACGACTTTGTCATCCTGCCTAAATCAATAAAGAAGATCAATGTGATAAACGAAGAAGTATGCGGTGTTAGAGATGTTTTAGTCTCAACTTCTAAGGACTTATTATTAAGAAAAGAAGTTCTTATACCAAACTCATTGGTTACATTTCGACACGGCCGAGGTAGCATTTGGGTTTCGCCCGAACGTATGACAAAGTCAAGAAACGATTCTATTGGCCTGGCCTTTATAGAACTGTTCGCCAATATGTAAGCCATTGTCGGGAGTGTCAACGAAGGAAGAAATTACCTCGATGTCCGGCTGGACAACTTGTATCCATACCGCCCGTAGAAAAGCCATTCTATAAGGTCGGGGTCGATCTCCTTGGAAGATTTCCAGTTTCTAAAGATGGAAACCGTTGGATCATTGTGTGCACCGATTATATGACAAGGTATGCCATAACGAAAGCGATCCCAGGCGGAGGAGCAATCGAAACAGCTAAGTTCCTGGTTGAAGATGTTATCTTGAAGCATGGAGCTCCTAGAGAAATGATAACAGATCGTGGAAGAAATTTCATTTCTCAAGTAATAAAAGAGATCAATGCTCTGTGCGGAATTGTGCACAGATTTACAACGGCCTACCATCCCCAGACCAACGGCCTGACTGAAAGGTTCAACAAAACTCTGGGAGACATGTTGTCCATGTACACAGGTGTCGAGCAGAAGGACTGGGACCAAGTTTTACCCTACGTGACTTTCTTACAACATTGCTAAACAGGAGGCGACCGGCTACACTCCGTTCTTTCTTGTCCACGCCCGCGAGGCCGAGACCTACATCGATGCCGCACTACCCTACCTACCAGATGAGATCTCTGACGACTACGTTGGGGAACTTGTGACCAGAGCTGAGGAAGCGCGTCAACTCTCCCGATCACGCCTTCTACAATCACAGGCGAAAGACCGTAGACTTTACGACCAGAAACATACTCCAGTCTATTACCAGAAGGATGATCTTGTGTGGGTTTTTACTCCCATCCGAAAAGTAGGGCTCTCAGAAAAGCTACTGAAGAGATACTTCGGTCCCTACAAGGTGACCAAGAAGCTCTCAGAAGTTACGTATGAAGTAGAGCCCGTGGACCCGTCTCCCCGATCACGGAAATCCAAGGATATCGTTCATGTCATTCGGATGAAGCCCTACCTGGACCCTGAAGAACAACATTCCATTCTGCTAGGGAACACAGGCCGTGATAGATTTCCTTCCAGAACAAGGGCTGAGACAAGCTAATCAGCGGGTCGCTGTTTTTTCTAAAGAGGGAGTAATGTCAAATAGCTCCATCCAGATGGGACAACTGTCAATCATCCCTGGACCCCGGGAGGGGGGAAGCTGATATGTAAATAAGGAAAACGGGACGGTGGCTAACGCCGTTCATTAGGATTAACTTTTAACTTGGGTAAGTTGTACAAAACTCTCTCTCCCTACAAATACCCCTTGTAATAAATTATTTATTCCCAAATTTGCCCTTGCTTTATTTATCTCCGCGACAATATTTTATCAACTTAGTATGCATATCCCGAAACGGCCAAAACTTCAAACTCTTGTTTACTTGACTATTTTTCGCTCCCTCCCTCTTAGTTGTTTAAACTCTTGTTATTTTGAACTCTTGATAAATTGAAATATTTCTCTGGTCCCTTGAGTTTCAAATTATCGATAGTCGACTGTATTTATATTAATAAATATATAATATTTGGTAATTTTTTATGTATTTTAAAAATAATTATACAATTTAATTTCGCTCTAACAATAACACTTGGGAACCCAAATATTTTGTATTATTATAACCCCTATTAAAGGAAATGAGGATTTAAAGCTTGAGACCTTGGAACTATGATATTCAGCTGAACCTCCCTGTATGGGAAACCTAGTTGTGGAGCCAAACTGTCCTTTATAAAGAGGTGTCCTCTTACTTAAGAGTTATTTTTTTTTATGTTAAAACTATAATAAATCCTCATGAGCATATTATATTCTTGTTTAACACTTGTAAACTAGTTGAATGCCATTAAACATTGGAAATAAAATTTTATTAATAAACATGATATATTCTTTGTTCAACTTTGATTTTTTCTGAATGGCCTATCTTTTGCAGTTTCCAAACCATGTCTGGCTTCTATAAATGAAGTTGGCTTTCTTGCACCTCATCATGTAACTCAATGGAGAGGTCAATAAGAACTAAATTATATTTACAGTGAAAGCTCTAAGTTGTTGGTATTGTCAAAAGAAGGATAATAATAATCATTGCTTTAGACGTGAATTGCAAAATCATTTCCACATTGAGTCATTCAATTGAGCATTTTCCGTTACAATTGAAGACTTTTTGTGCTGTTTTGATATTTTGGAACGTTAAGCTCAATATTTTTCATATCTTTTAAAATGTTGGAAATTTCTAGCATGAATTTGTATTCATACCAGAGACATGGTAATTGAAGACATATCAATATGAATTCTATATGTAAGAGTATTTATCCATAACTCTAACATATAGTGCTCAAAAAAGTTTGAAATATATTGTAACGTTTTATTTTTACTTTAACTTTTAAAGAAATGTTTTATTTTAAAGCCTTATCTAATTTGTTTGTTTGTTTTAAATAAATAGGCAAATTTACCACGTTGTTGTTCTTTTGTTTATTTATCGTTCTTTTTTTTTAATGATGATAAAAGTTATTGATTACATATTAAAAATCAATGAAAAATTAATTACAAAATTAATTACAAAATTCAGAAACGTGTCATATCCCTCGGCTTGAAGGATTTATTTTCGCAAAATAAATGGTTTCAATTGTGACACATGAACTTTAACCAAGGAGGAATCATCTTTCAATAATTCACACGTAACACTAGATATGATTCTTGTTATTTGAAAAGGACCTTCATACTTTGGGGATGTTTTGACCATACTTGGATCATTACTAGGTATTTTACGAAGGACCAGATCACCAACTTTGAATGACGACTGCGGATGTTTTGCATCGTGTCGTGCTTTCCACTTTTCTCTATGCTTTGCGCTATTTTCTATTGCTTTCTTCCTTGCATTTTCTATGGTGAAATGGGGTGATTCAGAAAATTCTGGTATTGCACAATCACCAAAAAGTAGGAAATTTGGAGAAAACCCAGTGACATCATGGGGTGTGCTATTATAATCTTTCACAATTTTGGAAAGTAATGATGACCATTTTAGTCTTGGATTCTCTTGAAGGTTTGTTCTTAATTTGGTGAGTATAGTGTCATTCATCTTTTCACACAGTCCATTACTCTGAGGATGATATGGCGTCGAATAGGTGTGTTGAATTTGATGATCATTCAAAAACTTGTTAAATTCTTTTGATGTAAAATTCTTTCCGTTGTCGGTTAAAATACATTTGATTTGGGGAACAGTTTTGTTGATTTTGTCCAAACATTGAATTACTGCTTGAGAAGTGTTGGTGACAGTAGGGAAAGCCCAAACAAATCTTGTTAGGTGGTCAATTATTACTTGAATGTATTTGTGCTTGGTTTCATTTGCTGCAGAGCCTAGCACAATAGTATCCATTGATATTAATTCCAGTGGTTTCAGATCAGAGTTTGGTGCAACATATTCTCCAATAAATGGTTTATGACTGCATTTAGTTATTTGACATATTTTACATGAACGAACATAGTCTTTGATGCATTTAATAGCATTCGGCCACCAATAAAATGGTGTTATCAATCTTACTGTCTTGTTAATTGAGGGGTGAGAATGATTATCGTGGTATTCTTTGAGAATTTCTTCTTGGAATGATTCTGGAACAACTGTTTTTAGAACTCCATTATGTTTCACCATAATAAGATCTCGATGAATATGAGAGTTCTTTACAAAACTGAGATCCGCTTTTTGTTGGTGTAGTCGAAGAGTGGGGATTGATATATGAAGTGACACTGGTGATCTTGACAATGCATCAACATGCGTTTGCTTTGATCCTGATCTGTGAACTATTTTCATTGACTTGGTTGATAATTCAATTATCCATCGGAGATATTTTGCCTTTGGTTTCTTTACGTTGAAGAGCCATTCCAAAGCCGAATGATCTGTAATGACTTCAAATGTATTGTTCTCAAGATAAACTTCAAAGTATTCAACTGATTGAACTACAGCAAAGCATTCCATCTCAAATGCAGAATAGTTCTGTTGATGTGGTAGAAGTTTTCTTGAATAATAGGAAATTACATGTTCTTGATTATCATTTCCAATTTGAGCTAAAATAGCACCAATTCCCAGTTTAGATGCATCTGTATAGAGCTTACATGGTAATGAAGGATCATATGTAGAAAGAACTGGATCTGTGGATAAATGAGACTTTAGTTCCTGAAATGATTTGTTAACTTCAGTAGTCCATTTGAATAACTTATTTTTTCTTGTGAGGCTTGTTAAAGGATCTGCAATTTCACTAAATTTAGGAATAAATTTCCTGTAGTAACCTGCTAAACCCAAAAACTGCCTTACTTGCTTCACTGTTTTAGGTTGAGGGAACTCATTTATTGCCTTTGTTTTTTCAGGGTCAGGTTTAATCTTGTTGTGTTCTATGATATGACCTAAATATCTTATTTCTTGTTTTTCAATGGAGCATTTCTTAACCTTGAGTTCTTTTTGTTGTTCAGATGGGAGGTGAGTTTCATCAGACATGGAAAGATATTCATTTTCTTTAAAATACACAGCTTTGTCTTTTGTATCAATTATCAATCCAATTTTTTCTGCTATGTCAAGCCCAATAAGTAATGGATAACTAAGGTTTTTCACCACATGAAGCTTACACCAGACAAGTTTAGAATGGATTTTCAAAAATACTTCTACTGATCCTAAAGTATATGCAAAACTATCTACTTGTTTAATTTTGATTCTATCATTTACATTCAATTTTAACTTATGTTGTTTTAAAAGCGAACAGCTCATTAATGATATAGTTGACCCGGTATCAATAAAAGATGAAACTGGAATATTATTAAGTAAAACTTCAACATTAACAAATCTATAAGGAAAATTGGTATTTGCTATGCAAAGTGAATCGGCTATGCAAAGTGAATCAGCTATGGTTTGTTTAACATCTGTGGTGATATTAGTTGCTTGGTGTTTAAGCTTGTCTTTATAATTAGGATCATAATCTTTGCAATCACTTATCCAATGTTTAAAATACAATCCTTTTTTCTTACAAATAGGACACCAATATGGGCAATTTTTTGAGATTGTAGGTGTAGTTATATTAAAAACCTTGGTTTTACTTCTCTGTTGTTGCCTTATTTGATTATTGTTTTGTTCAATTTCCACGGCAATCTGCATCCAATGTGATGGATCTTTAGGCTGGGCTGTTACGAGATAATTTTTCCAATCTAATGGCAATCCATCCGTTAACATTTTTAGCTTCTCGACATTATTGAGGCTTGTTTGATTTAATAATCTAATTTTATCTCTAAAATAATCTTCCACAGTTTCTTCTCTTTTAAGTCTTCTTTTTGATGCTGCAACTATAGGGCTTTCAACTTTATAACCAAAGCGCTGAATTAATTTGAGTTTAACAGTATCCCATTTTTTAATGGATGCGTTGCTCAAAATTTCATCAGCAAACCATTCTAAAGCATCTTTTGATAAATAATAAATTAGGCTATTGATTCTATCAACTTCATCTAGTTTATTTGTTTCCAATTCATATAGTTTAAGCCATGATTCAGGCCGAATTGAACCTTTATCACCGCTAAATTTCTCTAATTTGTTTACATTAGCTGCCATTGTACTTACTTTTTCTTTCGTCGAAGCCTTTTTTGATTTATATTTTAATCCTTTCGTAGCTGCGCCAAATATTTTATGTAACGTTTTATTTTTACTTTAACTTTTAAAGAAATGTTTTATTTTAAAGCCTTATCTAATTTGTTTGTTTGTTTTAAATAAATAGGCAAATTTACCACGTTGTTGTTCTTTTGTTTATTTATCGTTCTTTTTTTTTAATGATGATAAAAGTTATTGATTACATATTAAAAATCAATGAAAAATTAATTACAAAATTAATTACAAAATTCAGAAACGTGTCAATATTTTTAGCACTACTTTTATTTTGAAATATATATAATTAAAACCTTCCGATAGAGAAGGTGCTAAGTTGATGACATTATCCTGGCTGTGAACCTTTTTGTCTATTTGATTCCATAGAGTTGGTCTTGTGATGCAGATCTGCAGCCTGCTGAGAGGTGGCATAGCAGAGCGGGGTGGTGTACGGGTGGGCCACCGGATCATAGAGATTGTAGGCGCCATCCCGACCAGAGAGCCACAGATAAACAGATTATAAACGCACAGAATATAGAATCCGAGCTCCCCAGT